>CAUYLG010051357.1:0-21230 GCA_963573385.1 Cacajao melanocephalus | reverse complement strand
CTGTCTTTTAAATTGTGCTAATGATAGCTTTAGTTTTTTTTTTTTTTAAACAGAGTTTTGCTCTTGTTGCCCAGACTGAAGTGCAATTGCGTGATCTCAGCTCACCAAAACCGCCACCTCCCAGATTCAGGCAATTCTCCTCCCTCAGCCTCCTGAGCTGCTGGGATTATAGGCATGCATCACCATGCCTGGCTAATTTAATATCCTGAAGAGTGTTTTCCAGCTTGGATTCATTCTGTCCGTCACATTCAGGTAGTTTATGTCTTTTCACATAATCCCATATTCCTGGAGACTTGGTTTGCCTCTTTTTTCTCTAATCTTGGCTTCTTTTTTTATTTCATTGAGTTGATCTTTGACCTCTGATATCCTTTCTTCTGCTTGGTCAATTTGGCTATTGAAACTTCTCGAAGTTCTCATGCTGTGTTTTTCAGCTCCATCAATTCATTTATGTTCCTCTCTAAGCTGTTTATTCTCGTTAGCATTTTGTCAAACTTTTTTCAAGGTTCTTAGTTTCTTTGCATTGGGTTAGAACATGTTCTTGTAGCTCAGAGACATTTCTTATTACCCGCATTCTGAAGCCTGTTCCCGTCTATTCATCAGACTTATTCTCCAACCAGCCTTGTTCCCTTGCTGGTGAGGAGTTGTGATCCCTCGGTGGGGGAGAGGCTTTCTGGTTTCGGGTGTTTCATCCTTTTTGAGCTGGTTTCTTCCCATCTTTGTGGATTTATGTATCTGTGGTCTTTGTGGTTGATGACTTTTAGATGGGGGTCTCTTAGTGGACGTCCTGTTTGTTGATGATGAAGTTATTTCTTTCTGTTTCTTAGTTTTCATTCTAACAGTCAGGCCCCTCTGCTGTAGGACTGCTAGAGGTCCACTCCAGACCCTGCTTGCCTGGGAATCACCTGCAACGGCTGCAGAACAGTAAGGGTTGCTGCCAGTTTCTTCTGCTATCTTTGTCCCTGAAGGATACCCACCTGATGTCAGTGTGAGCTCTCCCTTGTGAGGTGACTCTTTGGATATACAGGGGTTGGATGCTGCTTGAGGAGACAGTCTGCCCTTTATAGGAGCTCAAATGCTGAGCTGTGAGCTCTGTTGTTCCATTCAGAGCTGCTAGGCAGGTACTTTTAAGTCTGCTGCAGCAGAACTCATAAATGCCTTTTTTCCCCCAGGTGCTCTGTCCCGGGAAGGCAGGGCTTTATTTATAAGTTTCTGTCATAATGCTGCTTTTCAGGGATGCCCTGCCCAGCGAGGAGGCAGCCTAGTCACAGTCTGCCAGCAGAGGCATTGCTGAGCTGCTGTGGGCTCCACCCAGCTGCCGTGTGAACTTCCCTGCAGTCCTGTTTATAGGGGTATAGTTAGAACTACCTCGCAATGGCAGCCCGCCTCTATAATGGCGGACTCTGTCTGTAATGGCAGAGCGCCTCGGCAATGGCGGACAACCTCGGTAATGGCAGACTGCCTCCGCAATGGCGGACTACCTCAGTAGTGGCGGACTCTCTCTGTAATGGCAGACTGTCTCAGCAATGGCAGGCCGCATCGGCAGTGGCGGACTATCTCGGTAATGGCAGACTCTCTCTGTAATGGCAGACTGCCTCAGCAATGGCGGGCTGCCTCCATAGTGGCAGACCACCTCGGTAATGGCGGACGCCCCTCCCCCGCAGAGCTGGACCGTCCTGGGTTCAGCTGTGCTTGCTGTGAAACTCTCAATCCAGAGCGTTTCAGATTGCTGGTTTTTGTGGAGGTGGGACTGGCCTTGCCTGATCACCTGGCTCCCTGCCTCAGACCCCTTTTTTTTCACTTGAATGGGTGACTCTGTCTCCCAGACGTTCCAGTCGCCAGTTGAAAAGGCGCCCGGATTTGTGTGAGATTTTGTGCAGAGAGCCGCGGTACGGGCTGAAACAGCTGCGCTGGAAGCGCTTTTCCGCAGGGGAATCTCCTGGCCTGGCACCCTGTTTCAGTCGCCATTTTATCTGTTGAATGGGCGACTGTCTCCCAGGCGTTCCAGTCACCTGTTGAAAAGGCGCCCGGATTGGTGTGACATTTTGTGTGGAGACAAGCTGCGCCAGCTTGGCGCTTTTCCGCCCAGGGATCTCCTGGCCTGGCTCGCTATTTTCCCTTTTTTACCTGTTGAATGGGCGACTCTCTCTCAGGCACTCCAGTCACCAGCTGAAACGGCGCCCGGACCCGCGTGAGTTTTTTATGTGGAGACCCGCCCGCTGGCGGAAACAGATGTGCTGGCGACCCCTGGCGCTCCTCCGCCCGGGAATCTCCTGATCTGTGGGCAATAAAAATCCGTCTGGAAATGGGGCGTCCACTCACCTTCCACGGTCTCTCCAGGAGCTGCAATCCAGAGCTGCTCCTACTTGGCCATCTTGGATCCCCCGCAAGGTACTTTTTAAAGTTCCCTCTATTCTCTGAACTTAACCGTCTGGATAAAGCAAACATCTTCAGAGCAATGAATCGGTTTCCGGAGGAATCAGGGCTCTCGGGACAGAGTCATATGGAGAGAGAGTTGTGGCAACAGCCCTTTAAGGGGAAATTGCTAGCTTTTTTCTAATGAGTCAGAAGCTTAATAGAGGAAATAGGATTTCAGAAGTTGTTTGAATGATGGAAACAAGAGAACTTGGCTAAGTGGGCCATGTGGAACAAACCAGGTGTAGGTGCAACTCAGGAGAAGATGAGGGGAGGGAAAGCATGATAACATGTTTAAATGTAATAAGCAACACAAAGAGTAGATGAAAGGTTGTAGGGGCATTATATAAGTGAAACAGCAAGGTGTGTGTTCTTTGCCACTCATAGGAAACTCTTCTCTATGCCAAATACAATTTTAGTGTAACCCCTAAACCCAGTAAGGCACAGTTCCTTAGCAGATTCTCCCTATTCCTAAAGGACTCTAACTCCATGACTGTCAAAGCTACATCCACAGTAATTTTTCGGGACACTTGAGAACTAGTTAGTACATTGAGGTGCTCCAAGGAATAAAGTGGTCATGGGGGGCAGATTTTCTTTTATTCAGTAATTCCGCACCTGAATGAAAAAATAGCAAACATTTATTGAGAAACACATTCATCAACGGTGCTAGAGACATGAGAACTAATGAAACAAATTTCTTCCTCTTCACTCTGGGGGATAACAGAGGTGGCAATAGGCTTCGTCTGCACAGAGGTACACACAGGGTGCAAGCATACCTGGAGGAGAGATACTCAGAGGGAGTAGGAGGTAGTATTTTAGCAGATCCTTGGAGAGTCCATGCCAATTATCTACAAAGTAAAGAAACAATAAAGTAGAGGTGAATATGGAAAGATTGAAACAATTTTTTAAAATCCATAGTTAACATATGGCCAACACATGGCTGTCAAAATGAAAGACAGTGGCAAATCCAAAAAACACTGGTTTTACGGCTGGAAAGATGAGATTATGACGTTATATATGTTTGGTGAAGCTGAGCAGAGTGGTGGGATATTGAATGAAGATGAAAAGCTCTGCCTTAGATGCTGCAGTATTTGATACCTAGTGAGCTAGAGGGCTCATCACTATGTCTCAGATATTGTTAAAGTAATAGTTAGTGGTTATTTTTGTCTTCCAGCATCTGAATCTAGCTTAAAAGAGAAGTGTGCTTGGAGCTAAATATGAAAGCTCATCACAACCATATGAGATGAGAACAGAAATTCCTATGACTGTTGATGGCCGTGGATGACAGAGATGATATTTATTACCACAGACAGCTAAATCTCTATGTATATCAGAGGGGAAACAAGCAAAAACTTTTGAGAAGCAAGTGTACTGACAGCAAATGCCTATGTAGAAAACACGGTGGTCAGAAGAAGCTGTCTTCACACAGGCAGCCTCCTTTGGGATGGGTTTGTAAGTGCCACCTCCCTATTTCTAATTTCCACTCTTGTAGTGTTGTTAACAAGAGTCTCTCCATATTTCTCAAGAGTTTAATACTTTGGAAACATTACTTATGGATATTTTCCATAATCAGAAATCTCAATAGTTTTTCAAACTCTTTCACTTTTCCTTACATGCAGAAACTAGAAATATCAGCCATTGATAATTCAAGAATCTATAAAGTAGAGAACAATGTTTAGTTGGAAAAAATATAATTGGCTTTGGGAGCATAGATTCAGGACAACCTAAATCCATGCTCCCAGACTGAAGCCCTTAAGCTTGACCCCAATAAACTCTCCATGTTTATATATTTAAAAAATATAACTAGCCTGGACTGATGCTAATGTTAGTTATTCAATACTAGATAGGAAAAAAATTTTAAAAGTTGTCACATTAGCCTCTTTCATGGTCCATGGGCAGATTCTGGGATACGTGGATATGGCTGATCCTGGACTCAGGAACCATGCATTGATGGTTTTTTTTTTTTTTTTTTTTTTTTTTGAGACAGAGTCTTGCGCTGTTACCAGACTGGAGTGCAGTGGTGCGTTCTCAGCTCACTGCAACCTCCGACTCCCTGGTTCAAGTGATTTTCCTGCTGCAGCCTCCTGAGTAGCTGAGATTACAGACCTGTGCCACCACAGCCAGCTAATTTTTGTAATTTTAGTAGAGACAGGGTTTCACCATGTTGGCCAGGATGGTCTTGATCTCCTGACCTTGTGATCTGCCCGTCTCGGACCCACAAAGTGCTGAAATTACAGGCGTGAGCCATGGTGCCTGGCCGCACTGACTGTGTTTCTAACCTCTCTCGATCCTGCCCGATAGAGGAGCACCTCAGTGCTTTTAAAGAAAAGATTTTTAGGGAAATCCATGAAGAGTGCATGATATCAGAGAGTGGAAGCATTTATTGATTTTTATGTTTCTGTTGGTAAGAGGTTCATGTATATGATGACACACTCAAACAGTACCTTAGCATGTATAAAGGCTTATGGTTGTTCAAAATTCCTCACTGTTTTATTTATTTTTTATTTTTTTAAACAAGGTTATCACCCTTCAAATTTGAAGAATTTCTTATAAATGCTTCTTTTATTTCTTGATCAAAAATGTTATCAGCCGAGTGCCTTTGATTTCAGCTGGATGTGGATCTGTCAGATTAAATAATTCATACTAACTTGTGAATGACTAATAGGAAAGATCTGCCAAAAGATATTTGCTCCTTAAAAATTGAATTTGTTAACCAGATCAAGCCTGTAACTGGCAAAATATATATGGTATTTTCCTTTCTTTGAGGGGAAGAGTGCTTAGGGTGCTTTAGATAAGACTTGATTTCTTAGGCTATTATCTCTAAAGCTATTTATTTCCCCTCCTTAATTAATCTTGCAGGAAATAAAGTTTATGCAGTAAATGTTGTTTAGCAAAAATAATTGCATATATACTTTTGCCTTCTTTTTATAAGCAATATATTAATGTAAAGGAATTTTTGAAAAAAGTAATTGTCTAATCATTTAACGTTGATGATTTTTAATTACATGATTTTTCTTCTAGTCTTTGCTGATAGTCATAGACACAATCTGATGTAGTTGCAACCATAACACAGTTTGAGTTATGCTTGAGAATCTAGTGCTGTAATGCCTACAAGATATAACACACTGTGAATAGACGTAATAGCTGGTCTATGTCAAATGGCAGGCACATGGATAAATACTCTACCTGCATTTTAAAATTTGGTCCTCACGTCAAGAGATCGAGACCATCCTGGCCAATATAGTGAAACCCTGTCTCTACTAAAAATACAGAAATTAGCTGGGCGTGGTGGTGTGTGTCTGTAGTCCCAGCTACTCGGAAGGCTGAGGCAGGAGAATTGCTTGAACCTGGGAGGCGGAGGTTGCAGTGAGCTGAGATCACGCCACTGCACTCCAGCCTGGCTACAGAGTGAGACTCCGTCTCAAAAAAAAAAATAATAATAAAATAAAATTTAGTCCTCACAGTCGCACTGCCGGGTAGATAGAATCATTGTCCTTATTTTCTGATCAGAAAACTGAAGTGCTGTGAGGTTTAAGTCATTTGCCCAAGGTTACCCAGCAGGTAAGATGTGAAGCCAGGCAGCCTGAAGCCAAAGCTTCCTAATGCTTCTTGTGTCTATTAATAAACTAACCCTGATTTTCCACAACAGTATGGATCCTGGGCACAATCTTGAAACTTATTAGGTGAAAAAGGTATCCGTTGCTATGTTTCTCTTTTTCTTTTCTTTCTTTCTTTCTTTCTTTTTTTTTTTTTGAGATGCAGTCCTGCTCAGGCTGGAGTGCAGTGACGAGATTTTGGCTTGCCGCAACCTCCACCTCGCAGGTTCAGGCGATTCTTCTGCCTCAGCCTCCCAAGTAGCTGGGATTACAGGCGTGTGCCACCATGCCGGGCTAATTTTTGTATTTTTAGTAGAGACAGGGTTTCACCGTCTTGGTCAGGCTGGTCTACGAACTTAACCTGATGATCCACCCACCTCGGCCTCCCAAAGTGCTGGGATTATAGGTGTGAGCCACAGCACCCCACCCTGTTGCTATCTTAATTTGCCATTATTACTAATGAACTTTTTTTTGTATTTGTGCATGAATTCTGCTTTTCTATTTCTGTAAATTGTAGGTTTGCAAACATTTTAAGTAACAGATAAAACCTCTGGAAAGATTAACATGGTTTTATGCAATGTCCCTATATAGATAAGAGAGTTTGTCACTTTATTCCCTCTTCATGGTTCCGTTCCATGGACAGAAATGAGAACATTCTACCTGAGAGAATTGCAGTCTTATAATCTAGTGTGTCCACAGTGGTTTAAATAGCTACGCATTTAGTATGAAGAGAGATAGAGACAAAATATGTGATTTAATTACAATTGCCGCAATGAATTCCGAGTTGATCCTGCTTCTCTCACTTGAGCTGACCACAATTTTAAGCTTGGCATCCCCTGAAAGCTTGAGGAATGTATTTGCAGTAATTGCCAGGCTACTTCATTGTTCCTCTGTATACATAAACACGAGGCTGTGATCAGAGTGGTCATGCTCGAGCTGTTATCTGAAATTCACTTTTGCTATAAGGATTGACTAATCTGGTTCCTACTGACAGCGGTTTCCATTTACTGTATTAGCTTTCTCTCAGTTCAGCGCCACACAGCTCCAGTTAGGAGAGGAAAGCAAAAATTGTTAAAAGTAGTAGACGTGTTAGTCATCACTTATCAAACAGCGCAAACATCCAGTGTCATAGAAATCACTGTCCTTGTTTTTCTTCAAGTGAAAAGAGAAGTTAAACAATATCCAGTTGGCGGGGGTACCACACTGCTCTGCAATCTGCACAGGTTAAATGGCGAGGCTGCCAATGAATGATTCAGTGAGAAATAGTGGGTGCGAGGAACTCTTGCAACAGCTCCTCTCCCTCCCCCGTGCTCTGCTGCTTCTGCATAGCTTGGCCTTTCTACCCCTCACCCCTGCCCTGTCATTATCTGCAGATGTTATCTGCCCAGCAGATGTTGTAACCTACAAGATCCCCTCATTCTCACCCTGCTGGGCTCAGCCTCCCCCACCCACTTCTGCAACTGGGTCTCAGGTCTCTTTCAAAGGGAGCACTGAGGCAGGAGAGATGGATTGAAATGCAAAACCTGGCCTTTATTTTATTTAACATGAGGCATGCACCGCAATTTTTTGCAACCACTATTTGACTATAGTTATTTCAAAACAGTTTAAAAAGTAAATATTTATCTTAGGTGTCTTAAGAATTGGATTCCACGCAATAGACCACAAGGAAATTTGTTTTTCTACCTCAAATACACCAATGTTTCCTAAAATGAGACATTTTTTATGAAAGATGGGACCTAAAGTATAGTAGTGTTTCAACCCCACAGTAGTTAACCACAGTCAAACCATTATTGCAGTTAAGAGATTTTTTTAAATCACTATTTTTGTGAAATAATATCTTACAGGTGATAAAATGAGGTAACATTATTCTGGACCTATCTAGTATATCACATTGGAAAAAATATAAACATGTTTAGTATCTGATATGAATCAAGTGGTATATAGCAAAGACCCCAGCCAATGGCAAGCAAAAAGCAATTATTTTACCCCAAACCTAAAGGTAAAAGTTGAGATGCATAGTTTATACAAGTGAAAGGTGGTACTAAAAACATTTTCAAAAAGTAAAATGAAGCTGGGTGGCTCTGAAAAAGAGAAAATCAATTTTTCAGTCTGGGAAAAATATGGATACACCTTTGAGAAGAAAAATACTTTAATGTGATATCTTAGTGAGAATACTGAGTTATAAACTTTAATTTGCCTTACAGCTTTTACTTCTCCATCTAACCAATTTTGATTGTTTTATGTCTATCTAAATATAGATAAAATAAACCAAGAAGTAAATAGAAAATATATATCAAGGCATACTTTGGAAAAGTCCATGTAAAATGACCTTTCCATGCCTGATTTACCCTTCTCTGTTTAAGAATTTCTGTCTCCAGAAGGGAAGTAATTGTTAAATTCTTAGGAAAGATGATGGCTCCAGCACTAAGCATCACCCACCGCGATAAGAGGTTTTGCTAGTCACCCACCACCTCATCAGTTCTTTCCAGTTTTACAGGATGGTGTTCATGGGATGCCTGGGACTGAGGCTGCTTCAGATTCCAGAAGCAATCCACCAGGGTCTCTGTAGAGACTGTAATTTGTTCAAAGAAAATCTAAATTAAGTTAATCTAAAATACCATTTTCAGGTTTTCTGTTTCTTCTAGGCAGCAGCAAGAGTTTTGCTAAAGGCCCATAAAGTAAAGAGAATTGTTAAATAATATTTCCTTTGATAAAACAAAATTGTTCTTGGAAATCTTTGGAAATATTTATACCATATGTCTCTTAGATAAGATCACAAGTGTTAAGTAATGTGGTAACTTTTAGCAGGTTAACAATCGCAGCTTAAATTTCATAAGATTTCTGGGTGACCTTTGTAACCCAGAATCAAAGTCTTTGGTATTTGCTTTGGCGTACTTCTAAATAATAGGCCCCATTAGCAATCTTCTCAGATATTCTCCAGTTTCATATCTGCAAGTGGTGATCAATTTTGTAAAAACATACATTAGCCATTAAATTGATATTTCCCTTTGGGAAGCATTTTAATAAACATTACATTTTCTCAAATAAGAGACCTTAGCTCTTTTATCATAATATTTTGGAGGGCCATTTATTGTGAAAAAAAGAAAGAAATGAATGCCAGGATTTAGGTTTAAATACATATAATTTATCGGAACGATTCCAAGTCCACTTTATGGAAATAGGGTTCCACGTGGTATTTTGCAAATGTTGTTCTTGAGAGTTTATTTTTTATGTTTACAGTTTGTCTCAGCTTCTTATTTCTGAATCTAGTTTCTTTATTTTTCCAGCTCTATCGCTAACTGGTAGTGTGATTGTGGGCCTTTAGCTTAGTCTCTTGGGGCCTTATTTCTCAGATATCGTATGTTGCAGGAATTGACTACTTGGTCCTAAGATCTTTTCTAGTCTTGAAAAGCTTTGACATCATGGTCTCTAAGTTCAACTCTATCTTCTAGCAGCAGTCCATTTGTTCCCAGGCACAAAGAACACTTCAAAAGGAAACAGTACAAGTGTCGCCACCTATAGGTAGAAAATATATTACAGAAAAAGAATAATGACGTCCAGGTAGAGAACACTGTAAAAAATAGTTCACTTTGACCCCTACAAATTCCAAACTCTACCCACAACAGTATGTTTCTCTTTAAGTTTCTTCTTGAGTATTACTGTTAAGTTTTATATACTATAGCTACATATTTAGCTTTATCTTCCTTATGCATGTATAATATATATGACTGTTTGATCAAGATTTGAGATTATAGAATGTATGAAGATTTGAGATTCTACAATGTATGAAGATTTTCATGACTTCAACATTATTAAAGCTTTTTAATAAGCTTTATGTGGTTGCTACGTGGTTGTGCTCTTAATGTTAAAATTTCAGGGTAGGCACCTAAGAAGAAAAGATTTGCATAAACCATCTGGAGGAAAGTTTGATACATTTTCTAATGGAAGATGTTGTTGTAGCTTTATGGATTCAATTTTTAATGAAAAAAAAGCCCAAAATGGTCCTAGTCTTGCTAGCATTAAGATACATTAGATACATTAAAACTCAGCTTCAACTCTTCTCCCTGCTTATGGCTAAGGGAAAATCTTCCTTCAAAGAAAAAAAGAACAATTAGAAGAAAAAAACAGCTTTGATAAATTAACAAACCATCTCCCAGTTAAACTGACACTCCATATGCAGAGGAAAAAATTTCCATGTATGTTATAAGAAATGTGTTAAATCAACTAACATTGATATAACTTCAAGCAATTAGGAGAACGCTAATAATGATATGAGTCTTCAGCTGTAAATAATTATGCTGCCCCAAGGCTATGCTTTAATTCTTGGCTTGCTGTATCTATAAACAATAATCAAACTGCAAAGCAAGTTGTGTTGTTTTTGTTCACAGTTTGTGAAATGATTTTTATACCCTACAGTGATGCTGATGGCTATTTTGACCTTCAAGAACTCCGGCCTGTGAGGCTAAGAGCTAATGTGTACTTTCATCGATCTGAGTTGGAGGCGCACAGCAGGTTATAGTGCCTGTTCTCCATGAGCACAAAAGCTGCTATCGTCAATCAGTGTGCGATGTGAAAGGGGGCTTGCTGCTGAGACTCAATAAATGGGGACATTAGGAGGAAATGTTATAATTGCTGCTACCCACATCTTGTTAATGAGTAATGTACAGTTAGACACCATGCAATTGCAGCTAAACTGTTTATACAATTTATTCTTATGTTGCAACTAACATTTAACATAATGAAGTATCATAATTGCAGCCATTAAAGTCAAGATTAAGATTTGTTTAATTAGAATTAAGAAAATGTAAAATAGAAAACTACTTTCAAATGTTGGGTATACAGAATGTATCCAGTGGTATGCAGAGAAAAAACTTGTAGGATGCCAGTAGCAGTCATTGTGCACATAAAATTGTTCGTTGGAGGTCTCTTCTTGGGGCTTCCCCCACCAATACCCTAGTCAAAAGTATAGAGAAAACAAAATATAAATGGCATTAAGTTGACCATGTATAAATATAGTGTGTTACTATTTATATAGTTAGAGTTAAATTTTAGGATTTACGTTACCTCTAGGCTAAACAAATAATATCTTAAAACACACAACTCATATTACCATCAAGGCAAGTTATCAAGTGAATTAGGGAGGAAATAAGCCCCTGACTTTGTATAGGAAATGTCATAACTTTGTAAAACCAAATGGACATTAAACGTTTATTTTAATTATCTATATGTCTAAACGTAGGCATTTATATAACATGATATTTTTACATAAGCGATGGGACAAAACATGGTTAATGGAATGCTGTGAGGAAATATGACTTGTCCAAATTCATTATGTGAAACCATCTCATTTGGGTCATGTCACATTTTCCTTCCCCTTCCTATATTGTTAGATACTTAAAAGTCCCAAAGTGCAGCCAGCAACAGAATTATTTTGGATTTTCTCTTTCTGAAATCTGCTTTTCACCTTCTCATGTCACTATTTTTAGGCTACTCAAACTCATTTTTTCCCTAGGATCACATTTGGTCCTCAAGTTTCTTTACTTTGGATGAGAATTTCTCTTGTCCCTCCAGAATTTGTCAACATTAGGCTATGCTATAAATGGGGCCCAGCAGAATTTAGGCTTTCAGGGAAGAGATCTAATTCTCTGAACCCGTGTTCCATCTAGTTCCAAGATTTAGATGATGTCTGACATCTTGCGTCTTTGTTTCTTCATTAGATGGGTGAAGTTAACTATGTCCTAATCTCCTCATTAAACTTTTCTAATGCCTTAATATGGTTGAAGGCATGTTGAAGGTTTAATGTGTCAAAGAAATGTAACTTGTGGTTCAATTCGTTGAGATTGGCTCATACTCATTTCATTGGTTGCAGACTGTAACTAAAAATGGGGATAAAAGAACGGGGTAGTATTTCATCACTTTCAAGAGAAATGCTTTTTTTCTCCCTTTTTTTTTTCCTAGCATCTTATACCCATCACGTTGAGGAGGTTCTCAGTATGAATGAAATGATCACTTCCATGAAATAATGATATCCAGTCTTTGTTTTTAAATTTTAAACCAAATTTCAACAAGCACTGCAAATTATCTCAAAAATAGAGGTCATGGGTCCCTTCTCACTTATTCTTACAAAGCTGTAAAATATGATAAATGCAAAAAAGCAAACAATGATGTAATCTTTGTGACAATATATAGTCCAAGATAATGGTTTTGGAGAACTCCATCTGATTGGCTTGCGGTAACACTGTGGTATGCAGTTGTTGATATCAGATTTCTTGGCTTTACTGTGGTATTTATTTTTATAAGCTTTTCCCTTTCCCTCCATTATAAATTTAGAATGACAGGTAACTTTTTCTATAGACTTAAAACGTTGTATAAAATTTGAGTTTATCAACTTGTGTAAGTACTTAAGAACTTCAGCTTACGAATGCAAGTAAGTTCACTTATTTAGTCATTCAGCAGCAATTTGTTGAAGGCTCTATTGTGTCTCAGCCACTGTGCTAGATACTGGATAAAGGAACACCTGAAGAGGAGCAGGGTGATTTTTTAGAGATGATGAGTTAACTTTGGAAATAACACCTTTGAGCTTCCTGTGAGACTTCTAAAGGGTTGGTGGGCCAATTGGTATAAGATCTAGTGCCTTTCTTATGGGTTTCAAATGTGCACTTTCAATTTTATTGTGGAAAAATGGACAGTGTTTAATATGTTGACATTATAAATTACTCCTACTATTATATAAGTAACTTGAAGATAGTTGACAATTATTTTAAATTGTGGTTGTTGAAATGGCATACATTAGTATATATTCTGAGCCTTATGCAGGTCTGCATTAAATGAGCATTTGAGTAAAGAAATTTCTTTAAATCTAACTACTGTTAGTGTTTAAACCAAGAACTGGCTCTTACCATCTTCTCTTCCTTTTGTCCCTCCCTACTTTCTACCTTGAATCATAGAAGGTTTTAGGTACTAATATGTAGATAGCCATCAGCCACCTGTGAGAATCTAGAACTTCAAATGTAGCTAGTGCTACCGAGGAATTGAATTTCACATTTTATTTCATTGCAATTTATTTTTATTATACTTTAAGTTCTAGAATATATGTGCAGAATGTGCAGGTTTGTTACATAGGTATGCACGTGCCATGGTGGTTTGCTGCACCTGTCAACCCTTCATCTACATTAAGTATTTCCTAATGCTATCCCTCCCCCAGCCCCTCACTCCCTGACAGGCCCGGGTGTGTGATGTTCCCCTCCCTGTGTCCATGTGTTCGCATTGTTAAACTCCCACTTATGATTGAAATAGGAAGTAGGGCAAAGTATTTTCCACTAAACACAACTTCATTGTTTGGTAGGAATATGTTTCTTTTGAATGGCTGAATTGTGTAAGATATTATTGTTGTATTCTGAGCCTTTTGGGCACGTGGGCTGTTTCACAGAAACACATCACTAATCTAGTCTTCTAGATTAGAAGAAGGTGTATCACCAATTTCACCAAGAATGGCAATTGCAAATTTGCTGCAGCAGAGCCAACTGGAGAAGCTGGTTTCCTTGGTGTATAAACAAATTTTTAAGATGGGAAAGTTGGCAACATAAAAAGACATATTCAGAAAGCACATAGTGAATTTGATATGAGGTTTCCTCTCAACCACTCATAAATCCCACTTCTCGCTGGAGTGAGAGTAAAATATATTATTATTTTAGTTATGGAAATTTTGTTAGAAAATTATGAGGATAAGGCTAAGCAATGTTTCATACAAAGTAAAAGATCTTCAGTTAAGCTACCAACAATTGTCTGCAGAATGTAAGACCTAACTATACTAAAGTATAGTTTGTGCTATGTTTATACTATTAGTATAAACTACACGAATTTTTTCAAAATTTAAAAAATTTCAAGTACCATTTTTTAGCTCTGGATGAGTTGTGTGACATAAGAGACATTGCCCTTTCAGTACTTTGCTACATTTTGTCTCAAAGGACTTCCAAATTTATAAATAAATGTTAATTCATAGCTTTTAAAATTGATATTTTTAGTCTTACAGCTATCAAAGAATTTAATTTAGATATTAAAATATTAGTTTTTTTATTATGATGGACAGTATACTAGCTTATTTGATAAAAAATCAAATCTTGCTGGCATATTACAGCAAAAGACTATTTTCCTTATTTCTTTGTTCTACTGTATATTTGTCCAAATGTTTCTGAAATTGATTCTGTGAAGACTACCATGGATGTGGTTATTAAAATCTTTCCATATTAGATGTGCAAATGTCACAAATTAGTTCGTGGAACTTTGGAAAGAGACAGAAGACAACGAATTTAATGGTCTTGTGTTCTTTTCTGGTGCTCATTGGTGGAATCATGAAAGAATTTTACAAAGACTTACTATGTTGTTAACTCCAACAAAAAGAACGATCCATGTATTCAATATCAAAAATCAAAAGCAAAAATACATGTACCCTTCAAATATATATACCTGCTATATACCCACAAACATTTTTAAAAAAGCAAAAATGGCAATGTGATTTATATTTTCTCACCAAACTACATAGCATACAAGTGAGCCATATCGAAAGCTTCTAAGAAAGGAAAAGCTTATTTGTGATCTCAATAGGAAGGTACGAGAATTTATGTTGAAATCAATAGTAATGATTTCATGGTCCATAATAATGATTTTATACATTTTTTTCTAACACAAATCAATATGCAGAATATTTTAACTGTAATAAACAGCACTGTGTAAATTGGCTAAACAAACTATAAGAAAATTGTAGAACGCTTTATTGGTATTGAATTTAAAATTGCATTTCAGTTTATGCAATACATTTTTAAATTCAATGTTAATAATACTGAGTTGACACAAGAGTTACTGAATTTGCTCAATGTGGACAGACATTATTCTGAAATTGATATGCTTCTGATGCAAGACAAATAAGTTTTTCCAAAAGAGAGAATCAGTTTTGTTAATTTAGTTACAAAAGCTGTAGAAAAATGATTTTTTTGGTATTTGATTTAGTTACTGAAAGCTTTAAAGATTATTGGAAAAGTATGGTTATGTGAATTTACTTTTTCAACTTTCAATTTTATGAAATCTGAATACAGTTTATTGGGAGGTGAAGAAAATGGTCAAAGGGTATAAATTTTTAGTTATAAGATGAATAAGTTCTGAAGATCTAATCTACAGCATGGTGACTAGCTAATAATTTTGTATTGTTCACTTGAAATTTGCTAAGAGTGTGTATCTTAGGTGATCTTACCATACACACATACCAAGCACATACACACACACACACACACACACACACACACAGGTAACAAGTGTGGTAATGGATGTGTTAATTTGATTGTAGTAATCGTTTTGCAGTGTATATGTACAAGTCATCACACGGTATACTTTGAATATATATAATTTTTATTTGTCAATTATATCTCTATAAAGCTGGAGCAAAATACAGTTCAATATTTTCAGTTAAAACTAATATATGACATAAGTGTAAAATACATACCTGATTTTGGAGATTTTGTACAAAATAAGAATATTAAATAGCTTGTTAATTTTTTAATGTTGATTACCACCTTAAATGATTTTGAAATATTGGGTTAAATAAAATTTGTTATTAAAATTATTTTTAACTTAATCTTCTTAAAAATATGGCTACTAGAAAATTTAATATGACATTTATGGCCCACATTCTGTTTCTGTTAGACAGTGTCATTCTAAGTAAATCCTAACATTCTTCATTTGTTGTCATTTATATTGATGTCTAGGCTTGGTTTAACAAAAATTATTCTTCCTTTCTTAATGAAGAATACTTCTTAGGAATCTTTTAGGAGATATTTGAGCTGCAAAAATTTCCTAGCTCCTTCTAAATTGGCCTAATTCATATATTACATCTGCCAGCTAGATTGCTAGTACCTACAGTATGTTTTCTTATTTTTCTTTGTTTTGTTATACTATGTTGGTGTTAGATAGAAGAAAAAAATTATAATTCTTTTCCAGTGTTTTGGTCACATTAGAACACTAGAATGAAGCAGATCACCAGCTGTTAATAGTGTTAATAGTGTATGAGTTTGCTTTTATATGTGTATATCTGTATCTGGTTTAATCCTTGGCTACATTATTTAAATTTTATCTCCTACTTCTTTGAAAGTATGAATTCTAACATATAACCATAGTTTCCTCTCTATTATGGTAAATAGGTCGCTTGTGATCTGAACTAGACTCATTTTGACCATCTGCCATTTCTAGATTACCATGTAATTGTCAGCCACCCTACATAGAGTTAGCTGAGAATAGATGGTAGAGCCTGTTTGTAGGATCTATGATCAATAGCCTACAGGTGAATTTGTAGCTTGTTTCTACATATTATCTCATTAGAACTTGGGAAAGTCTTGGAGATAATAGATCTGTGATTGCTTTTCCTTTGAGTTCAGTCTCAGATTCTCTGCAGTGAAGTTACGCCTGTGTGATTTAGACTGGGCCATCTTTGATATCCTGGCTGGGGTCAGAACGAACCACAATGCATACCTAAGGAGCGTCTCCTGAATACATTTCTTGTTAATGTTTTACATTATCTGTCAACTGACCAGTGAGACTGCAGAAGGAAAACTAGGAGTTTCTGATATTTGCTTTTTTCGTTTTTTCATGGAGAGAGTTAACAGGTTATACCTCTTGACAAGAGGAAGGTTTCTGGAGTGAAAGTGAGGTCAAAGTTCTAGACTGGCAGAGAGAATCTGCTAATCATAGCATCATATCTGCTGAATAACGTCAGCAGAGGAAAGAAATGAAACTTAGTATGAGGCAACTTGTGTACAACAAACAGGTGCACTGTTGTAGGTACACTGAATTGGGTTATTCACTGAGGATCTGAATGATGTTAGCAGTCATCCTGCTGTTGATTAGATTAAGAGACACAATTGTCATGAAAGAAGAAATGGTCATTGTAGTAATCAATCTGAAGCTACAATAGAATTGGCCATAAATTTTCTGTTGTCAGTGAACAAAGCAAGTATGATTACACTCTCTTATTGTATACGTGCCTAAGTACATAGATCCTATACTGTGACTGTTTTCTATTTGAGATTCTTATGGCTCATATAAGCCTGGTTTGATCTCTATATAAACAGGATGTAGAGAGACGGCAAAACTTGTACCTCTGTAGACCTTTGGGATATTCTTGGATGATATCTACCATGAGGACTCACTAATGTCTTGGCCCTGTGGCATTACTGTCATCTCCGTGACCATGATGATTGCAGAAATTATTTTATTCATAAGTGGCTGTAGCCTCATTCACTTCCATGCATTCATTCATTTATTCTTTCAGCCAGTACTTGATAGACACCATATGACATGCCAGATGATAGGCACATTGTCTCTGTCCTTGAGGAACCCAGTGAAGTGGAGGAGACACAGGAAAATCCACAATGCAGGAACATTATAAACACTGTGATTGCTGTGTGAGGACGATCATAGTGGGGGCACAGGAGAGGAACTCTTCAGTGCCAAGAAGTCAGGCAACACTTTAGCAAGGACTAGGTATTTGAGCTGAAACTCAAATGATGTCTGGAAGTTTACCAAACACAAGGTAGATGAGTGCAGCCTAGGCAGCGGGAGCAGTGTGAGAAGAGGTTAAAGAGGCATGGCTCCAAGAGGTACAGCATAGCTGGAGCCTTGGGTGTGCAAGGGTGTGGTGGAAAGGAGGCTTGAGTGGCAGAGCTGGGTTGTTGAAGGGCGGCCTTAGAAACTACAGTAAGGAGTGCTGTCTTGGCAGATGCTGAGCAGGAGTATAAGTTTTTAAGTAGAGGAGTGACTTGATCATATATTTGTTGTAGGAAAAGTATTTTTTGCAGAAGCGTGGAGAATGAATTGGAGGGGAGGGCAAAGGTGGTGGGCCTCCTGTAACCAGGGGCTATAAGGCCAGGCCAGGTGTCACAATCAGTGTGGGTGGGGAAGTGCTGGTTTAAATGCTTTACAATGGGTTCTCCAAAAAAGAAAAGAAAAGAAAAGAAAAGAAAAAAAATCTCAGGTTTGTAGCATTTGTTGATTTTTATGGTGTAAACATTGTCACCATGTTCTATTTCAAGCTACAGACACACTGCCACCACTGAACACACAGTAGCATGCCATTATGTACTATTTCCACCAGACACAATGGGGGAGGGTGATCTCAAGAGCATAAGTAATAGTGAAGTGGAGTAAAATAATTAGGAGGTGATGAGTTTTAAGCATTTAATGCCTTCTTAATCTAATTTATTTAATTGTAAGTTTGTGTAATTTAATTTTTCTCTTTTTTTTTTCTTTGAGTCAGGGTCTCTCCCTGTCACTGCAACCTCCACCTGCTGAGCTCAAGTGGTCCTTCCACCTCAGACTCCCAAGTAGCTGGGACTACAGGTCCCTGCCACCGTCCCCAGCTAATATATTCTATGAGAACTTAACAATCGATTTTCCTGCCTAGTATAAAGCTCTAGCCAACTACTAAATGAGAGAAAAATAGAAATTTTTAAAAAGTATTGTTTATGATTGGGCAACTGAGTATATTAACCAAAATAGAAGGAAATTAAAGGAAGAACATATATTTGGTGAGAATATAATGAGCACGTCCCAGTAGAGTTAAGTTAATTTGTTGAGCATTTATGAATGCCTGTATATTCGAGGAACTCTGCTAGGCTTGGACGTAGAATAGTGAATAGGAAGTACACAGTCCCTCTTCTCAAGGAATTTGTGGCTAGAAAGTGCTAGACAAATAAACAGGTTTTTATAAAAGTTGTGTGATAGAATTCGCATGGGAGGATATGAGTAACTTTGTATAGGACCCTGACTTGTGGGTGGGATTTTGGAGCATTTACCAGAGGAAGTGACATTAAACTGAGACCAGAGAACAAGCAGGCTTGGTCCTGATGGTGAGCATTGCAGGACAAGCAGCATGAAGGGGATAAGGAAATGATGCAGGTCATTGACCTAGGGGAGGAAAGAGGGAAAGTGTTTGATAGAGAGTTTGGATGCCAAAGTGGCACGAATTGGTGATTGATTAAAGGTGAGTGAGAAGTCAGGAGTTCGAGACCAGCCTGACCAACATGGTGAAATCCCCTCTCTACTAAAAATACAAAATTAGCTGGGTGTGTTGGTACAGGCCTGTAATCCCAGCTACTTGGGAGGATGAGGCAGGAGAATCGACTGAATTTGGGAGGCAGAGGTTGCAGTGAGCTGAGATAGTTGGCACTCCAGCCTGGTCGTCAGAGCAAGACTCCATTAAAAAAAAAAAAAAAAAAAAAGGATGAGTGAGAAGGATTTTGTGCTACTTACAGGGCATCTGGAAATTTTCTTTTGAGATGGAGTTTCATTCTTGTTGCCCAGGCTGGAGTTCAGTCGTGCAATCTCTACTCACTGCAACCTCCGCCTCCTGCCTCACCCTCTCAAGTAGCTGGGATTACAGCCACCCACTACCACACCCAGCTAACTGTCTGGAAGTAAGGTTGACTGTTATCAACTTATAGATGGAATTTGAAGCTAGGGTGTGAATAATGCCGCTTTTGGGAATGTGCAGTTGGAAGAGCAGACCATGATGGCATGCCCACGATGTTTAGGAAACATTAGCCTTTAACAGGGTTTCTTACTGGCCTTATGCTAGTAAGTTCAAGTTAGCACGATGATATTAAAGCTATATTCACGACACTACTGACGATATCTCTCTTCTCATCCCCTGATTTAATAAATGACATGAAATAAACACCTGAAGTCACCCTGAGATTTCTTTTAATAACACCCAGCATTTCATTTCCTGAGGAACAATATTTCCCCAGATGTCCAGATAGGCACAATCAATTTTAAGAACCTTAATTGAACACCTACTATGTGCAGGGCTCTGTGCTGGAGAGAAGAACATATGAGTGATGTCCTGATAGTAATTTAGTTTCCTCTGCAGTGTTTCTTGTTTCTTTTTTAATTATACTTTAAGTTCTGGGATACATGTGCAGAATGTGCAGGTTTGTTACAGAGGTATACATGTGCCACGGTGGTTTGCTGCCCCCATCAACCCATCATCTACATTAGGTATTTCTCCTAATGTCATCCCTCCCCTAGTCCCCCAAACCCCTGACAGGTCTTGGTGTGTGATGTTCCCCTCCCTGTGTCCATGTGTTCCTACTGTTCAACTCCCACTTATGACTGAGAACATGTGGTGTTTAGTTTTCTGTTCCTTTGTTAGTTTGCTGAGAATGATGGTTTCCATCTTCATCCATGTCCCTGCAAAGGACATAAACTCATCCTTTTTTATGGCTGCATAGTATTCCATGGTGTATATGTGCTGAATTTTCTTTATCTAGTCTATCATTGATGGGCATTTGGGTTGGTTCCAAGTCTTTTCTATTGTGAACAGTGCGGCAATAAACATACGTGTGCGTGTGTCTTTATAGTAAAATGATTTATAATCCTTTGGGTATATATCCAGTAGTGGAATTATGGGTCAAATGACATTTCTGGTTCTAGATCCTTGAGGAATTGCCACACTATCTTCCACAATGGTTGAACTAATTTACACTCCCACCAACAGTGTAAAAGCATTTCTATTTCTCCACATCCTCTCCAGCATCTGTTGTTTTCTGACTTTTTAATGATTGCCATTTTAACTTGCATGAGGTGGTATCTCATTGTGGTTTTGATTTGCATTTCTCTAATGACCAGTGATGATGAGCTTTTTAAAATATGTTAGCCGCATAAATGCCTTCTTTTGAGAAGTGTCTGTTCATATCCTTCATCCACTTTTTGATGAGGTTATTTGTATTTTTTTCTTGTAAATTTGTTTTTCTTTGTAGACTCTGGATATTAGCCCTTTTTCAGATGGATAGATTGCAAAAATGTTCTCTCATTGTGTAGGTTGCTTTTTCACTCTGATGATAGTTTCTTTTGCTGTGCAGAAGCTCTTTAGTTTAATTAGATCCCGTTTGTCAATTCTGGCTTTTGTTGCCATTGCTTTTGGTGTTTTAGTCATGAAGTCTTTGCCCATGCCTATGTCCTGAATGGTATTGCCTAGGTTTTCTTCTAGGGTTTTTATGGTTTTAGGTCTTATGTTTAAGTTTTTAATCTATGTTGAGTTAATTTTTGTATAAGGTGTAAGGAAGGGGTCCAGTTTCAGTTTTCTGCATACGGCTAGCCAGATTTCCCAACACCATTTATTAAATAGGGAATCCCTTCCCCATTGCATGTTTTTGTCAGGTTTGTCAAAGATCAGAT
>CAUYLG010051356.1:0-10703 GCA_963573385.1 Cacajao melanocephalus | reverse complement strand
CTCTTGTTACCCAGGCTGGAGTGCAATGGCACGATCTTGGCTCACTGCAACCTCCGCCTCCTGGGTTCAAGCAATTCTCCCGCCTCAGCCTCCAGAGTAGCTGGGACTACAGGTGTGCGCCACCATGCCCAGCTAATTTTCATATTTTTAGTAGAGACGGGGTTTCACCATGTTGACCAGGATGCTCTCGATCTCTTGACCTCGTGATCCACCCGCCTCGGCCTCCCAAAGTGCTGGGATTATAGGCGTGAGCCACCGCGCCCGGCCAGAGTGAGACTCTTAAGAGAAAGAGAGTTTATCTGTCAACTTAGAAGGAGATATATATTAGTATGTTTTCATGCTGCTGATAAAAATATACCTGAGACTGGGAAGAAAAAGAGGTTTAATCAGACTTACAGTTCCACGTAGCTGGGGAGGCCTCAAAATCATGGCAGGGTGCGAAAAGCACTTCTTACATGGCAGCAGCAAGAGAAAAATGAAGAAGCAAAATCGAAAACCTCTGATAAGCTCATCACATCTCCTGAGACTTATTCACTATTATGAGACTAGCACAGGAAAAACTGGGCCCCAAGATTCAATTACCTCCCCCTGGGTCTCTCCCACAACACATGGGAATTCTGGGAGATAGAATTCAAGCTGAGATTTGGGTGGGGACACAGCCAAACCATATCAAGATAACTGGCACTTCACTCTTTCCCAATAGGCGTAAGTTAATAAATTTTAAAACTCCATATTTAAACATAAAAATGATCAAACAAAAACCAAGTATGGTTGGTATGGCAAATTATTCAAGATACACGGTCTTCAGCCTCAGCAGAGATTTATACCAATGAGTTTCCTCAAAAATGTCTCTCTCATACATTCATGCACAGATGTTTATAAACAAAGAAAAATGTTTCTATCTCTAATGACTAAAGTTATGCGTTTAATGATATTATTTCTAATGTGCTGAAATTTTTAGGTACATAGGTATGTATATATAGGGCAAAGCCAGACCTGAGGAGCTCCAAAATATCTTTGCTCTATCTTGGTCAGTCCCACTGCAGTGTCAAACTCCTCCTTTAAGTTAAGGCATCCTCTACTGGGCCCATTTAGATACCAAATATATTAACTCTCCATTACTTCACAATTCAAGAGCTGATTTATAATGTTTAGGTGACATGTGGCAAAACACTATACAATGAATGAAGGGAGGGCGGAGGACGGAGGGGAGAGAAATCAACTTTCTTGGTAAACAAGAATGGCTCCGAGTATCAGAGGACAACAGCACTGTGATTTAGGGGAGACTTAGCTGAAGTACCCCATCAGGCATTCTTGGAAACTCTAAATGATAAAGCCAAAAGAGGGCAGTTTTTCTAGAGAGAAACTTCCCCAATTTAAATTTCCATGGAAGACACCACAAACACAAAGGTAGCCTGGGTGGCCGTGTGGGGGGGAGTGTGGGGGTGTATATCATCAATAACTATAAAAAAAAATTCACAAAATCTAATTCAGTTTTTCAGAGTCATAGTCTAATAACACAATAATTGAACTGGATGATTTCATGTTACACTGATCAGCAGGAATTCTAAAGAAAGAAGCTAAAAGTTGAGTAATTTGGTATCTTGAGTTTACTAGTAAAAACACATTCTATAGTACTTTAATTCTTTAAAAATGTAAGAAGATAACATACAATTAATCATTATAATTATTATAAGACTTCAGCAAGAATACAGCATTAGTTTATGCTAAGTAATACAGCTTGAAAAGGCTCAATAAATCTTAGCTGAACTGAATCTCAAAGGACAAATTAACATAGTCACCCCCTGGTTTTACAACACACATAGATATGAAAACAAAGACTATACAGTACTTGGAAATATAGGAATCTAGTAGAAAACTACTGAAAAAAACCATAGATTAATTCCATAGAATAAAACATATACAAGTCAAATGCTCAATGGACTATAAAAATTTCTATGTAGAAAAAGCACAAAGATTAAGATAGTGGTAAAAATGGTTTAATCAGCTATTGTATAAATATTAGATATTTTAAACATTTAGTCTCTCAATATGTAAAACTTTATACGAGTGAAATTTGGCAGGAGTGGAGGGGAGGGCAGATGGGGAGAGAAATCAACTTTAAAACATTTCTAACTTTGTAATACAAAATTTTAATATCCTAAAATGTTAAGAATTTTTAAACTGTAAAAAGAAATAAACTGTCCACTTTTTCATTTCAAAAAAATTGAAGCAATACAGATAGGATTATTTGGAAAGCAAGTCAGTAATATATGTATATACAACTTTGCTGTTTTTCAGGTTTATAATGTGTCTAATTTCTTACTAATACCATCAAACTCCCTTTGCTATAGTTACTGATCTTGAATGGTACCTAACAACAGTAGCACAGGAAGATTAAACCTACACATATGCACATGTACACACACACATAAACATACAAATTAACAAACCATCACTACCACCAAAATAAGGTCTGGATTCACCTGATTAAAATATTTCTTGTAACCTTTTACTTGTATTAAAACGTAATATCCATATTAATATCTGTGTATACATACAAATATATATACACACACTCACAGTCACACATAATAGGGTTAAAACTATGAAATCATAATATTCATTCCATGTTAAGATTTTGCTTCCCTGTAAATCTAAAAGTAGTAGTTCAAAATACTTCCAGAGACTACAGATTCTTACAGAATTCATTAGAGATTCTGGTTTCAGGATAAAGAATAAATAAGAGGCTGGGTGCAGTGGCTCACGCCTGTAATCCCAGCACTTTGGGTGGCTGAGGCGGGCAGATCAAGAGGTCAGACGATCGAGACCAGCCTGGCTAACATGGTGAAATCCCGTCTCTACTAAACATACAAAAAATTATCAGGGCATGGTGGTGGGCACCTGTAGTCCCAGCTACCCGGAAGGCAGAGGTTGCAGTGAGCCGAGACCCGCGAGGCAGAGGTTGCAGTGAGCCTAGACCATGCCACTGCACTCCAGCCTGGGCGACAGAGTGAGGCTCCGCCTCAAAAAAAAAAAAAAAAGAATAAAGAAAAACTGGAAAGATCACTTTTCTATTCATTTACAATTTCCAATTTATTCATAATTCTGCTAATATTCACTTATATTCAGGGAGAAATACAAGAAGAGATAGCACTATGTTGTCAAAGTAGCACACAAAGCTATAAAGCCATCCTGAAACACATCTGGAGTATATTTCTCCTTAAAAAGTTATAAAATGAGAGGTATATTAGAGTAGCTTAAATATAGCTGAGATTTATACTTGGTTTTAAAAGAGTAGGCAGTCCTAGAAAAGAGCACCAGGCACCAATAAAATATGGCCAAATAGCTGATATGTAAAGAAATAGAACATAAAACAAAATATATGTAAGAAGCTTAAAAAAATCTTCTAAAATGTGTTGTGCAATGCGGTGTGGAGAAAATCAAGTATCTATGTTAAGCAAGTGTAGGCCTCAAATTTTGCTTTTGGACATTCTGGCTATGGGCTGGGTTACTTAACCTCTCTGAACCTTACTTAGTTTCCTCATTTGTAAGAGGGGAATTATTTTCTCTACAAGATTGTTAAAAGGACTAATTGAGACTAAGAGAATCTTTCTAGCTTTTTACCTAAAAACTTTTTAGCTACTGAATATATTAGAATAGAAATAATACATTCATTAAGTCTATGCTATATAATTTAACCTATTTTTTTACTAGCGTATTTTTAAAATAAATGGAGAATAAAAAAATTATCTTCCTTCACTGGATTTCAAATCCAAATCAATAGACTTCCAGGATCTACATTTAAAATGATCTAGTGTTGTCTCCTTTTAATTTACTGTCCAATTGTGACATTTTCTACATGTCTCTTTCAGTGATTCTGGTTTTTTGTTTTTTTTTTGAGACAGAGTCTCACTCTGTCACCCAGGCTGGAGTGCAGTGAGTGGCACAATCTTGGCTCACTGCAACCTCCACCTCCTGGGTTCAAGCGATTCTCCTGCTTCAGCCTCCTGAGTAGCTGGGATTACAGGAGTGTGCCACCACACCCAGGTAATTTTTTGGATTTTTAGTAGAGATGGGGTTTCACCATGTTGGTCAGTCTGGTCTCAAACTCCTGACCTCATGATCCACCCACTTCGACTTCCCAAAATGCTGGGATTACAGGCATGAGCCACCGCACCCAGCCCTTTCAGGCTTTTTGTGGGAAGGAAAAGAGTTGAAGTTAACATGTATATAGAAAAATGCACATATTTTAAGTGGATTTTCATAAACTGAATATGAAACCAACAGCCAGATTTAAAAATCTACTAAGCCAGCATCCAGATCAAGTAGTACAGTATTACCAGCATTCAAACTGAGTTGGTTTTGAGAGTAAAAGGTGGCACTATTTTAACAGCCTAAATGAGATATAACTGATATATAATAACTGCATATATTTAAATTGTATAGTTTGATGAGTTTTGACATATACTGGTGAAACCACTGCCACAGTCAAGATGATGAACATATACAGCCATCATCTCAGAAAGTTTCCTTGTGCCCCTTTGTAATCCCTCCTGTTCATTCCCACTTCATATCCCTAGGAACCACTGATCTGGTTTCTGTCACTGCAGTTTGCATTTCCTAGAATTTTGTTTATTTTTTGACATGGGGTCTCATTCTGTGGCCCAGGCTAGAGTGCAGTGGCATGATTACAGTTCACTGTAGCCTCAACATCCTGGGCTCAAGCAATCCTCTCATCTCAACCTCCCGAGCAACTGAGACCACAGGCATACACCACCACACTCAGCTAATTTTTTATTTTTTGTAGAGATGAGGTCTTGCGATATTGCCCAGGCTGGTATTGAACTCTTAGGCTCAAGCAATCCTCCTATCCCGGCTTCCCAAGGTGCTGGGATTACAGGCATGAGCCACCATGTTATCTATACCAGTAGTTTGGTCCTATTCAGTATTCCACTGTACAGATATACCACAATTTGGTTAGCCATTCTCCTGCTGATGGAAATTTGGTTTCCAGTTGGTGTTATCATAAATAAAGTTGCTATGAACATTCACATAAAAAAATAAAGTAAAATGACCTAGTGTTTACCATATGATAGAAAAAATGCTATAACACCTAGAAAGAGTGGGTGGGGCACTTTTCATTTTCCCTTTTACTTAAATCAACATCATAGATTTATTTAAGAGTTTCACAAAATTTTTTATCAAATATATTAAAATTCAACTTAAGGAAAAACAGGGCAACTGGAAGATAACATTTTTTTATGTCTAGGTACTCAGGTATATATTATGGCTAGGGAAAATAGCGAAACAAAGTAGTATTAAATACTAAAATCAGAATCTGGTTCCAATGCAACCCAATCCCACCAATATCAATGAAAAGACTAATAGTTTATTCCCAGGTAAAACTGAGATCTCTGATGCAAACTATGGTGTTAAAGATGGAATGTGAGGCCAAAAAGCACTCACAAATTCGTTTAAGTTGTATCATTAACTCATTTATGCCAGAGTTTGAAAATTTGTGTGTGTGTGAAAAATCAAACCTTGGCAATGGCCTTGAGCAGTAGGACATAAATAACTCCCACAAGCTTTGCATTCCAATAACAGAACACTAGGCATAAATGGGTTAAATTTTTTTAAAAAAAGAATGAAGTTGTCACTCAAAGGTTTTTGCCTATGCACACATACAGGCTAATACAGTGCTTCTTTTCTCAACTGACAAGTATCACAAAACAAAATTTAAAAGCATACTTGGCAAATAAAACAAGAAAACTCAGCTAGGCGCAATGGCTCATGCCTATAATCCCAGCACTTTGGGAGGCCAAGGCGGTAGGATCACCTGAGATCAGGAGCTGGAGACCATCCTAGCCAACATGGTGAAACTCCATCTCAACGAAAACTACAAAAATTAACCAGGCGTGGTGGCAAGTGTCTGTAATCCCAGCTACTCGGGAGGCTGAGGCAGGAGAATTGCTTGAACCTGGGAGATGGAGGTTGCCGAGATTACGCCATTTCGCTCCAGCCTAGGACACAAAGAGAGACTCCATCTCAAAAAACAAAACAACAAAAAAAACAACAAAAAAAAAACAAACAAAAAAACCACACACATACACGAAAACTCTAAAACTCAAGTAAATGGGTGGAAGAAATGTGAAAGTATTCAATAAATTTATCGGATTATATATCTATTCACCAGTTGCCCTCTGAAGCTAAGCAAAACATTACACAATATAATGTTTTATATAACAATTATACCCCCTTATCCACAGGGTATGCATTTTAAGACCCCTAGTAGATGCCTGCAACTGTAGACATTACAGAGCCCTATATGTACTACGTTTTTTCCTATACAGCAACAGGTAATGGATACAGCTTGACAAAGGGATGTACAGAGTGGGACAGGAGAGATTTCATCACAATATGGTGTGCAATTTAAAACTTATGAATTGTTTACTTCTGGAATTTTCCACTTGATATTTTTGGACCACTGTTGACGTCAGGTGACTGAAACCCCTCAGAAAGCAAAACTACAGGTCAGGGAGGATTGTCATACATTTTCAAACCACAAACAGGGACCACTGATTAACACATGCACACATGTAAGAGCGTACACATAAGCATTAAGAATCCTACAGTTCCTAAACATAGCGTAACGCTTTATAGTCAGTAGGGTAGATCATTTAGCGTTTTTACTAATATACCATGCTTTTCTGTATTGAAAATTACCTCTATATGGAGGTTAATAAATTTAGCCCAAAATATATTCAATCTCTGTTCCTAGTACCAAAACACGTCATAATAGAGTTTACCATCAGAACAAATGTATTTTCAGTAGAAAAAATAATCTCCTTATAATTTAAAAAACAGATAAAATGTAGTTCTAATTCTTAATTCCCAACAGAAATATTTTATTAAAATCAAGAAACTATTTCTATTTATTTTAGCTACAGCTTTAACATCATAATTCAATTAATCTACTGTGTAACTGTTTTATTTGCAAAAAGCTTATCCTGCTCTAATGCACAGATAAAGTATTTTCTCTTGCAGAAATAAGAAGTCTTAAGAAGTCTGCAAGCTGGGTGAAGCAGTGTGCATCTGCAGTCCCAGCTACTTAGAAGGATGAGGCAGGAGGGACACTTGTGTCCAGGAGTTCAGATCTAGCCTAGGCAACATAGTGAGACTCCATCTCTTTGAAAAATTAAAAAAAAATTCTTTTGCAAAAGAAAATTTTAGTTGCACAGGATACTAATGTTCTCTAAGTTTTCTAATAAATTTATGTCACCATATGATGCTTATTTTTCTTAACTTACATGGATTGAATAGGAAAACAAAATCATTTTTAGTTCTAATCTATTATCCCAATAGTACAACATTTTGGGATGTAAAGATAATAAGATGATCTTTATTGAAATTATAATTTTCATTAAAACATATTTTATTTATTAAGTACAGTTAAAAATAAAACCTTACAGTTCTTATCGTGTGTCTATTAGGGAAACAGACACACAAAATAAGGACAAGTCAAGTGTATTCAGTTTCACAGAAAAATTACAGTGTAACTTTAAATTGTGAAAGACTGCCCTCTATAGTCCACTGACTTAAACAACAATTCAATTTATAAAACTTAAATCAGAACAATATAATCTAGAAAAGGAATTTTGGACTTTCTGCCTTGTTCCTGAAGCAAAATATTTGTGCTCTATAAATCTCTTTTTTAAAAAGAATTTTATACAAGAGAAGTGCCTATTTCAATTATCCATTCAGCTGGGTACAGTGGCTCACACCTGTAACACCAGCACTTTGAGATGCCAAGGTGAGAGGATCACTGGAGCCCAGGTGTTCAAGACCAGCCCGGGCAACAAGCAAGACCCCATCACCACCAAAGAAAAAGAAAAAGAAAATTAGCCGGTGTGACAGCACAAACCTGTAGTCCCAGTTACTCAGGAGGCCAAGGTGGGAGGATCACTTGAGCCCAGGAATTTGAGGCTACAACGAGCAAGGATTGCGCCACTGCACTATAGCCTGGGCAACACACCAAGACCTTGTCTCTAAAAACAAACAAAATATTCGTCAATCTCTTTTAAAGTATCTTCTCTCAAAAAATCCATACTTGCATGCTTATTGCAGCACTATTCACAATAGCAATGATGAAAAGTCAACCTTAATGTCTGTCACAGATGAATGGATAAAGAAAATGTGGTATACATACACAATAAAATATTACTTGGCTATAAAAAAGAATGAAATCATGTTATTTGCAGAAACATGGATGGAACTGCAAGTCATTATCTTAAGTGAAATAAGCCAGATATAAATATCACATGTTCTCACTTATATGTATGAGCTAAAAAATTTGATCATATGCAGGTAGAGAGTGGAAAGACAGATAACAGAGTGGGAGGGGTGAATAGGGGAAAGAGGGGAAAATGAAGTGGGTTAATGGGTATAAACATACAGTAAGAAAGAAGAAATAAATCCAATGTTTGATAGCAGAGCAGAGTGACTACACTTGACAAAAAGGTACAGATACCCCTGCCTGACTTGATCAGTATGCATTACATACATGTAACAAAATTTCACATGTACTCCACATATTTGTAAGAAAATACAAGCAGTCTCGCAGATGCACCTGTAATCCCAGCACTTTGAGGCCAAGGCAGGTGGATTACTTGAGTCCAGGAGTTCGAGACAGGCCCGGGCAATATGGCAAGACCCCGTCTCCACTAAAAATACAAAAAACTAGCCAAGTGTAGTGACACACACCTGTAGTCCCAGGTATTCGGGAGGCTAAGGTGGGAGGATGGCTTGAGCCCGGGAGGCAGAGGGTACAGTAAGCAGAGATTGCACCACTGCACTCCAGCCTGGATGACAGAGCCAGACTCTGTCTTAAAACCAAAGAAAAAAGAAAATACAAGCAGAAAATACAAGTAGTCTGATAGTACTGGAATTTAAAATAAAAGATGAAGAGGGATAAAAGGCGAACCTCAAGTGTGAATATAAACCAGATTATAGTGGACTTTGTATGCGATGCTAATTTAATTTAGCCTGTAAGTAAAGGGGAACCACTTTTAAATGAGGAAAACATGGTCAGATACATATTTAGATAAGTCATTTCTGAAGCAATGCGGAGGACAAAACTGAGAGGGACCTCATTCAAAACAAGCAGAATACAGGAGAAATTGCAACAGCCTAGACAAGAGACGATGATACACTAAGACAGAGGCAGTAGGGGTAGAAAGAAAGTGATAGATGTAGATTATTTAGAAGATAACATTAGTGACACTTGGTAACTAATTAAATAGGTCACTAAGAAAAAGCAGTAAGAGTTCTTCCTTTTCGATCTGCCACCTGCGGTGGAGCTGCCACCAAAATGCAGATTTTCGTCAAAACCCACATGGGGAAGATCATCACCCTCGAGGTTGAATCCTCGGATATGACAGAAAATGTAAAGGCCAAGATCCGGGATAAGGAAGGAATTCCTCCTGATCAGCCTTTGCTAATCTTTGCTGGCAAGCAACTGGGAGATTATATTCATCCATTCTCATGCTGCTGTAAGGACATACCTGAGACTGGGTAATTTATAAATGAAAGAAGTTTAACTGACTCACAGTTCTACAGGGCTGGGGAAGCCTCAGGAAGCTTACAATCATTACAGAAGGGGAAGCAAACATGTCCTTCACATGGCACTGCAAGGAGAAGTACAGAGCGAAGGGTGGGAAAAGCCCCTTAAAAGCCATCAGATCTTTTGAGAGTTCATTGTCACAAGAATGGCATGGAGATAACCACTCCCCATGATTCAATTACCTCCCACTGCGTCCCTCCCATGACACATGGGGATTATGGGGACTACAGTTCAAGATGAGATTTGGATGGATTCACAGCAAAACCATATCAGAAATTAACATGCTTTGCCTGTCTACCACATTTGCAAGGAGTCCACTCTCCACCTTGTGTTGAGATTTCATAGCAGTGCTAAGTAAATGAAGTCTTTTTATTCCATGCTATCTCTCCCCAACTCCCCACGCCCCCGCTGTCCCTCCCCTATTTCCCCCCAACAGACCCCAGTGTGTGATGCTCCTCTCCCTGTGTCCATGTGTTCTCATTGTTCAACACCCACCTATGAGTGAGAACATGCAGTTTTTGATTTTGTGTTCTTGTATCAGTTTGCTGAGAATGATGGTTTCCAGGTTGATCCATGTCCCTACAAAGGACACGAACTCATCGTTTTTGATGGCTGCATAGTATTCCATGGTGTATATGTGCCACATTTACCCTGTCCAGTCTATCATCGATGGGCATTTGGGTTGGTTCCAGGTCTTTGCTATTGTAAACAGTGCTGCAATGAACATTCGTGTGCATGTGTCCTTACAGTAGAACAATTTATACTCCTTTGGATATATACCCAGTAATGGGATTGCTGGGTCAAATGGCATTTCTATTTTTAGGTCCTTGAGGAATTGCCACACTGTCTTCCACAATGGTTGAACTAATTTACACTCCCACCAACAGTGTAAAAGTGTTCCTATTTCTCTACATCCTCTCCAGCATCTGTTGTCTCCAGGTTTTTTAATGATCGCCATTCTAACTGGCGTGAGATGGTATCTCAATGTAGTTTTGATTTGCATTTCTCTAATGACCAGTGATGATGAGCATTTTTTCATATGTTTGTTGGCCTCATGTATGTCTTCTTTTGTAAAGTGTCT